>JASVEL010009744.1:0-38481 GCA_032618575.1 Nicotiana noctiflora
CATGGTAGTCCCAGCTACCAAAACTTCCCGAACTACATTGACCTGATTCCTTTTTAGCAAGGGATATGTAGGAAATCTTCTGAAGCAAAGGTTCGGTCAAACATTTCAAAAAAATGCTTCATACGGAGTGCTCAAACGGGCAAAAATCGCTCGTATCCGCTCACTTATCTTTGCACGAAAACTCTTCATATTTCCGCGCAAAGAGGGGCAGCTGTGAGCACGTGATTTTTGCCCTACATGAGAATTACTGCCAAAAGTTCAAAATAAAAGAGTTTTGTGTTGATTGCAATATTTGTTTATTTTCTGTTATTGTTTGTGTTTGTGTGTCCATGTCTATTGGTTTAAATAAATAAAAATACAAAAATATATTGCATTTGTATATAAAATTCAAGTTCGCAATTAAGAGTAATTAAGTTTGTTTTACGAAAACGAAAAAAAAATCAATCACAAAGAAATATGTACTTTTACATTTTTTAGCATTTAATTTTCTAATTGTGCGATTTTATTGTTATTTAATTATGTGTGATAATTTGAAATTAATTAGTATTTTTGATAAGTTAATCTGGTTTTGTAATTTAATTAAGAATTTTTAGAATTTTAGTTTTGGAAAAGAAATTTGAAAGAAATCAATAAAAAAAAGAAGAAAACCCGGAATTGGGCCAAATTCACCCAAAAACCCAATCCAAAAACAGCCCATACCCACGCCCCAACCTACAACTCGACCCGACCCGGTCAAAACGTAACCGAACCCCCCCCCCCCTTTTTTTCTTTCTCATTCTTCAATTTTTCATTTCCCTAAACTCTAACCCTAGAGCCCCTGAAGCCGCCGCAGACCCCTCCTTCTCTTCTCCAAACGCCTGCCTCCATGACTGCCAGCCACCAGCCTCACACCAACGGCCACCCCCACTTCTCTCTTACCTCATCGTTCACAACCATCACTGCGTATTCTTCGTCAAAACCCACCAGAAAATACAACACCCCAACCAACGGCAACCCTATTGGTCCCATCATCTTCTAAATCTGATCAACGAGCTCGCCGGGAATCCGACAATAATTTTTCAAACTAGCAGTGACCCAGGCGGATTCGTAACAAAGTCCAGTTTTAGGTTTGTTTTGGGGTTGGTCGAGTTTCCAACGATTTGGTCAAATTTCTCTTGGAGATCCTCGTTTGTTCGCAAACTCGAGTCGAGGTCTCCATTCGAGAGCCCTGGTGCATGAGGTTTCCAGCGAGGTTCCCAGACAAATTTTGGCTCCTGTTCGAGTTCATTAATGTTCTAATCCGGTCAGTCTGTTTCAAGTTGTATCTTTTCTGTCCGAGTTTTAATTTGCTCAATCTATGTTAGGATGAAATAATTTGCTTTCTCCATGTTTTCAATTGGAATAATTTGTTATTTAGATTGAGTCATTTAAATAAATGTGATCTTGAGTTGTTGAAGAATTTTCGGCATTCTATTAGGTTGGAGAAATTCGATTTCGAAATAGTATGAGTTTGAAACAAAATTTGGTTGTATTGATTTAAGGGAAAATCACTTGAAATTATGTTTCAACGCTGAAAGTATGGCTTGGTTGGCAAATGGATTAAGTAAGTTCTTTTATATTTGTAAGCTTTCAGTTTAGAAATTGCTATTTGCATAAAATTTGTTGAGTACTCTTGCTCGATTATATCTGTTTAAGATCGTTATGTGAATGTCCAATGTAGTCTTTGTTTCATCAAATCTGAAAGTGTTAGTATTAATTAATTGCTTTTGTTTCTTTTTCTGTTTTGTCTTTTACATATGGATATATTGTTGGTTATTTCATTTTTATCATGAAGATTGGATTGATTCCTTTTGTATTGTTAATTGTTAAGTCTCATTAGTTTGTTCAAGTTTATTAACTTCATGAACTTAATTGTCGTAAGCTTATTGAGAAGCTCGTTTCCTAATAGAAAACAATAAAAAAAAATGGTATAAATTTTGTTGATAGTTGTTAGATGTTGATATTTGTGGACTCTTGAATTTTTGGTTTCTCTGGTTTGGGATAGGAAGAAAGATCGAAATGTTGTTACTTGGACTGCTCAACCTCATGAAACAACAAAAATGGTAGTACTAGTGTTGGTTGTAGTTGAATCCAAGTCTATTTTTTATAAAAGTTTAGGTGGCTGCTAGTTGGATGGGAGGTACATTAGTTTTTCTTAAGGCACCAGTCAGTGGGGTTAATTAAAAATGAAAAGGATAAATTTTGGGGCTGATACTCTGTTTAATGCCTTTAGGGGCTGGAAAGTAGATGACATGGGTTTTTAATAATGAAAAGGTTGAAAGAATACAAATGGAAAGGGTTGGAAATCAGAGAGAACATAGGTGTGTGATAAAAAGGCTAAAGGGATGCACATGGGAGGGAATATACAAGCTGTAAAGAAAAAGTGTTTGAATAAAAAAGGAGGTGTGACAATAATCTGAAGATATTCCCTCTTGTTCAAACAATTAAGTCTTAGAGCCTAATTCCAACATCCGGAATTCTGTGTCAGGCTTGTTTTCATCAAGAGATCACTCAATATTCCTCAAACGCCGTCCTCAAACATGACTGCATAACCTTGTTGGGTTCTTACCTTGCAACACAAAATCCACATGACCACGATAATATTTTATGATCAAATTAGCCAAAAATTCAACGAATCAGATGCTCCCATTGCACCTCATGATCTACATATGTCTCGTTCCAACTTTTACAATACTGACACGATGGAAGAGATGTTCCGATATCCATAACCAACTACTGAATCAACAATTCATTGGGTCTATACTCCTGACAAGATCCATTACCTTGTCCTAAACCAGAGGATGATCCTTTCCTCTATAATATACTTCATATAATCAATTTGCACTGATCCCAAATCACATAATCTCATCTCACCCAGTACGAACTGCTCAGGCGATAAGCCACATCAGACATAATCAAAAGTCCCACAAGATGACACAATGTGCTAGTAATCCACTAATTCGTACGTGATACAAAGGAAGGCGAACACTAGAGAGAACTATTCAACTCTCACATAAACATGGACCTCCTCAGAAAATAGGAAACAGAACACATAAAAGCAATTATAGACACTGAAATAAACATCACACCGTTGCGGCGTGCAACCCGATCCCAACAATATGACCATGGCGGCGTGCCACCCGATTCCAACAATATAACCATGGCGGCGTGCCACCCGATCCCAACAATATAACCATGGCGGCGTGCCACCCGATCCCAACAATATAACCATGGCGGCGTGCCATCCGATCCCAATAATATAACCATGGCGGCGTGCCACCCGATCCCAACAATATAACCATAGCGGCATGCCATCCGATTCCAACAATATAAAACTCACACAAGGAGTCATATGTCGAGCTGAATAGCTCGTCACATCAAAATACTGAATATCGATCATAAGCACACTAAGGTGCATGATATCAGACACAATGAAACATATAGCGCTATAGGCTACAAACTCAAGCACAACCGAGGTGCGATATAAGATCTGAGTCTCAAGAACCATCATGCTCATATAATATCACCGCTGAGCGGAACCCCAACATATAAGGAACTTACCAAGCCGTCTCACACTCATACGGTGCAATATATCTTTACATGAATTAACTAACCGCAAAAATAAGATCGCGACTATCCCTCCATAAAGGGCGTATTGCTGGAAGAAACATAACTGGCCTGACGCAAGGCTTACTTCCACATCTAAATCTATCCACCGACCTTAAGTCTATCCTGGTCGTGCCAAGCTAATTCAATAGTATTTCACAGGTCTATAACCAAATAAGCAGAGTGCCCTCCAGGCATAAATTCTCAAATGGATGATATCACCAAAATCCTCATACTTGGTTTAAATTTCTAACCAATCAAGTGGCTGCAAGTCACACCTATACAATCTTCTCGTGGGTCAATCTCCCACCATTTTCCGAATAATTAAACGGGCATGCACATTCGACCCACCGGTTGCACTAACACTAAAAAGTGATCAGGAGTCCCTAACCGGGATGCAAAGCCTTTCTCACAGAACACCGATCTCAAATGATACCGATGTTAATACCCATCTTACTCAAAACACTGAAACTCCTTTCCTGCTCATCCGAGCTCTTTATATCACATTCATTGACCAAACTGTGACCTTGGTCCTTACTTCAAATTTCATACTACTCCCCGCACCTCACGTGCCGATATACGATAGACACAATTTCCATCACAACTCTAGAACTGATGATAGGCTAATAATTCATCACATAAGACTTTCCATTTAACTCCCTTCAGGAGAACTATAACAACATATGGCGAATTTTCCTAACCATCGAGTATGCCAAACTCTAAGTAGTGGTCCAAGCCACCATAGCCCTTTCAAAGATCCGCCTACTCATAACAGGCCCTAATAGAAGAATACTTCAGAGTAACATCAATCACTGCGGCCAATAAGCCTCAAATGCACTGCCACAAATCACATGCATAACTCGATCACGCTGCATGAACCGATCACTAACACCAATATGCCAACTCAACTATGGCTAATCAACCTAATTCCTTCTAGGTTATCCTTGATTGTCTTAGAAATGTTAATATCTTCCTTCAATACCTAACTTATTCCAACCGCACCTACCCCGAGTGACCTTACATCATGAGACCATGCTATCTCAAGAACGACGACCATTTCATATCTATCAAATACTACACCACAAGTCAAACATCATAGATCGTTTTGTGCCTTTCTTCATAAGTTGTTTCAAAAGCTTGAGCCTCAACTGTACTTATAGACTCAGAATTATCAGGCACCACACTTTACCTCTTGAATTCACTAGGACCGCTATTGAGAGCCATCCGGCCCTGACTTGCCCCAGTACGCAACTAACTCTACTGAATTTTATAGCCTATGAATACCCTCTCGATAAAGCTCCCAGCGGAACCACTTCCTACTAAGCCTGCACCTATACGAGCCATAAATCATGAATCTTTCCTCAAGTTTGAACACGAGCCAGTAAGGCTACCCATAACATGCATTCAATAATTCATATACTCAAATTACCACTCATGGCCCTTTTTTCGTGGCTGCAATAACACAATAATACGCTAGTATCCAGAATTCACACAGGTAATTAACCATGCGACCCAATCTTAAGCGGTGGGACTCTCCCACTTAGCCCAAAGCCACTATTACATGACTCTCGGACACATTAGAACCATTCTCTCAAGTCATTTACTATTATTCATATGCAACTCACTTGATCCAATGAATATAACCACCTGTGCTCTATTAGCACTCTAACACCATAGGGTATGACCTCATCCCAATACAACCAAACATCTTTTCGCTCCATGCACCGAGCATTCTCTACCAACGACATCTTAAAACGTACTATGATTCTCACACGCCTATGAAGCACCATGTAGCCTTTGTCGAATATTTCTCTGCTTATAATAAAATCTAGAGTTTATTAGGGACACAGGAACATCCAAAGTCCCAACGTCATACCATACGAGCCTCAACTCTTGCCCATCCGCAAGTTTTCAAGAACTTTTTGAATAGCACCTAAATATATCGTAGGCCAAATCTGATATGACACATGACCCAAAATTTGATCGTCGATAGTGAAATCCTTTCACCTGGCACAAAGCCTTAAGATACATTTTGCTAATCCATGACAATAGCCTTTATCATTTGTACATCTTCATCATAAGACAGTCCAAGACATTTGTTTGGTACATGTCCTTCTTAGGATAGTTAAACTCATTTCCCCCAGTATCTCTGCTGGTTGAATCCTTCGCTAAATAGATTTCTCATACGAACCATATAGTCTTTATTACCACCAACCATCTTTAGATCTATATCCACCTTGTGATTCTACCATTACCGTGACGATTAGGCAGTTAAGTAAACCTCATCAAGACCGTACTTATCAACCGAATGTCAGAACCTAGTGCACCCCATGTGAACAATTGATGATCTCTCAAATCTCTTGCATTACCAATATGGATGACGCGCGGTAACAATGGTTGGGTAAATTCATGACTCCCTTGAAATCCCTCCGCAGCATCACGAACCGTCGGCGCATACTTGATACAGAGCGCTCAATTTCAATACACGAGTGGATGCAAAAGGACATATGACATATGCCCCAACTGAATAAATGACGCATGATAAGGAATTCAAAGAATTGAAGAGTTTCCTAAACAGTTACATAGTCCATAAATACAGATGTCTCCGTATCGATCAGCGAGAATCTAAGTAACCGGTCTGTGTCCCGTGACTCCTACGAACCTAGAGCTCTGATACCAACTTGTCACGACCCTAGTTCACCAATCGTGAACATGTCGTGATGGCACCCAGTCCCCACGACTAGGTAAGCCAAGCACATTGTGGAAAATATAAATTATGAACATTCAATAATAAATAGCGTAAAAATAATATGAAAGGAGATGTAATCTGTGCCGCTTGGCACATACACCCGTCAAAACACACTGTATATAACACCACCAAGACCCGGAATCCCACGGGTAACACAGACTAAAAGAGAGTATACAACTGTGGCTCTATGTGTAAAGAGTATCTAACAATGAAATAAAGAAAAAATGTCCGCTAATACTATCAGAATAGAAGGAAAGCCTCCGGATCCGCGGACGTAGCAGATCATACCTCGAGGTCGTCCAAAATGCTGCTGAATCACCTAATATGAGCCTGTCCCGATGTACCCGGATCTGCACAACAAAAGTGTGCAGAAGAGTAGCATGAGTACACCACGGCGGTACTCAGTAAGTGCCAAGCCTAACCTCAATGGAGTAGTGACGACGAAGGTCAGGGACCTACTGAGAGAAACAGTAACATAATGATATTAACAATATTAAGCAGTTTAGATGATAATAACTTTGGAATAACAACAATAAAGTGATTACTACAACCGTCTACAATTAAATAACAACAAGTAACAAACTCAATCAATAACTTAGGATCTCCGGAAATCGAACCCGCAGTCCCTACCAATAACTCAGGATCTCCGGGAATCGAACCCACAGTCCCTACCAATAACTCAGGATCTCCGGGAATCGAACCCGCAGTCCCTACCAATAACTCAGGATCTCCGGGAATCGAACCCGCAACCCCTACCAATAACTCAGGATCTCCGGGAATCGAACCCACAGTCCCTACCAATAACTCAGGATCTCCGGGAATCGAACCCGCAGTCCATAAAAAATATCACTCCAGGTCTCTGGGAATCGAACCCACAGCCCTGGGATCTCCGGGAATTGAACATGCAGTCCACCAACACAACAATTAAAGAAAAGCACAGAGAGAATATAATATGCTTAACTACAACTTCACAAAAAAACTAGTATCAACAATTTTCAAGAAGTTCAAATAAGACAATTAGGCAATTAGACAGATAAATCCTATCTAATCATGTTTTTCTAGTGAATGTCAGGTAAATGTAACAATTTAATCAACTAAGAACAGGAATATCACTAATTGGACAACTCAAGTAAAGTGTGTTACAACAACCAGCGCATGTACACGCCCATCACCTCGCGTACAAGGCATTTAAACTATCACATAATATCCTAG
This sequence comes from Nicotiana noctiflora, assembly GCA_032618575.1. Classification (NCBI taxonomy): domain Eukaryota; kingdom Viridiplantae; phylum Streptophyta; class Magnoliopsida; order Solanales; family Solanaceae; genus Nicotiana; species Nicotiana noctiflora. The sequence continues at coordinate 7,586 of JASVEL010009744.1, forward strand.
GGGTGAAAGTTCCCCACACGAGGTTAGACAAGCCACTTACCTCGACTCCGATACAAAACCGCTAAGAGACAACTCTTTTGCCACGAATGTCGGCCTCCACAGGTATAATATCTGATAAAAATCAATAGAGTCACATCAAAATAGGCCAATTGGGCATTACCCAATCAAAACAACTCAAAATACACCAAAACCCCAAAGTTGCCAAAACCCGACTTTCGGTACGCTGGGCAGCCTTCGCTCAACTCGCTTTTGCGATATGGGGCTCTTCACAAATGAGATATACTGAGTGCAAACGCAATCAGTGCATCAGGAGTTGCAAATGTGACTTTCAAGTCGCAAATGCGAATTTCCCCCAATCACAATTGTGCACCAAAACCTCACAAATGTGAAGCTCACTACTAGGACACTGTGTTGCAAATGAGACTCTGAAATTGCAAAGGCAATCTCAACTTGGTTCGCAAATGTGAAAAATTCATTGCAAAAGAGAAGTTATAGCCCTCCATCCTTGCTCGCAGATGCGATCGTGTGGACGCAAAAGTTAGGCTCGCAATTGCAAGATCTGCATCAAACACCAGCAACTGAAATTATACAAGCAGTTGTAATATCATCCAAACTCATCTGCAACACACCTGAGCCATCGGATCAAAATCAAACATCCACATAGGTGTAATAACATCTTACACTCTTTCTTGCTACCTCAAATAAATAAAGTAACATCAAATAACAAGAATCGATCATCAAAACTCATAATTTTCAACTTGAAATTTCATTTTCATATTTTTTCACATAGCATGCTGAAATGTGCTCGGGTCACTCCGGACCCTAACCAAAAGTTCTTAGGAGTCTAAAAATATCATACGAACCTACCACAAATGTCAATATTGATCCAAGGTCATTTACCTTGAATGTTGACTGTGGTCAACCCAAGTCCCATTTTAATCCTAAAATCACTTTTTCTTCAAATTTTATGTAAAAACTATCCGCAAAATGACACAGACCATGCATACAAATCAACAACATCAAATGAAGCTAATAGAGGTCTCAGAATATGAAAATTAAGGCCAGTAATCAAAACAACCTATTGGGTTATCACACTTAATGAAGGGATCTACAAGTTCTACAAAGAAACCTATTGAATTCTAAGACAAAAATAAATACCGAGTTAATGTTCCCATTGTGAACGTTTCTCCAAATATTTGACTAATATCGAATCAATTTCTTGTTTGTTAAGTTGTTTCCTTTGATTCTGATAGTGTAGGTAGTGAAATGATCTCCACGATCCAAAGTCCCATCATATTTGTCAAGCTCCGACATCCTAAACTTCTTGGGAATAAGCAGGGGAACAACCTTCAACTTTTAAGGGTTTTTAGAATATCTTTCTACATATATACCTTTGAGCATAAACGGAGCGTTGCCATGTGATCAATGCGGTCATTCTACTTCTTGATCAATGTCAATAAAGTTTCATGCATAGGAATGATATAGTGTTGCAGTTCTTGCGTATTGGTAGTATCGATACCTTGACTTGTATTACCAGTTCTCGTGCCTCTAGACCCTAGGTCTCCAATGAGTATGGTACTTCTTGGTGCATCATTTGTTGTTCCTTGTAAGGCCCCGTAAAAATCTTGCCAAGGATTTGAGGTTTATGGTGCTAACGTAGGCTAATATATTTTGGAAGATTTTAGTTGTACGGTCTTTTTGGGTTGTGAAATACATTGCGGAGTTGGTAAATTTTTTTGTAGAACAAGGAATCTCTACGTATGCAACCGCAGAATTGTTTCACTGATCACATAACCCTCGCAAATTGAACGATAAGAAGCTTGATTTTAAAGGACATTTCGTGGTCCCACATGTGACCACACAACCATTTCACGGGCCGTACATCCGTTGGATAATCAGAATAGGAATATTTTGAAGGGGATTCTGCTATCTAATGTGTGACCACATAATCGATTCACGGACCACAAAATTGCCATAGATTTGAATAGACCAACCTAGTTTTGGAGGACCATTTCATGGTGTACTTCGCGGATTGCATGCATATTTTGCGGTCCAATCTATGATTTCAAACCTAGCTCGGAAGTAGAAAATTTGAGAAATTTTACCCGACCCAATTATAATATAAAGACATGTGGAGGTGCTTTAAAGAAAAAATCTACTCCCTCTATTCCAGCTTATGTGATGCTATTTCGTTTTTGGTCTGTTTCAAAAATAATGAACCTTTTCTAAATTTGGTAATAATTTAGCTTAAAGTTACAACTCTACCCTTAATGAGAAGCTTTTATAACTATACAAATACTTTGGGGCCCATCTGAACTTCTTTAGGACCACAAATTTCAAAAGTCTTCATTTTTTTCTTAAACTTCGTGTCCAGTCAAACAGATTCACATAAATTGAAACGGAGGGAGTAATATTTTAGAAATAGGGGAAGGGAGCTAGAAAGGGAAGGAGAAGCTCTAACACTTCTACACTTTAATTGTTGATAAATTCTTGGCAATACAAGGGGGAGTTGTCAAGTCTTCTAATAAAGAGGTAAGTTTTTATCCCAAGCTCTCATGTAGTGTCCTATCATGCATTTATGAGTAACATTTTTGTATTTTGGGTTTATAAGAGAGTGATTGAAAGCCTAAGCCCTTAATTTCGAATTTGGGTGTATGTGAAAGAATGGGAGGTGTGATTCTTGTGTTGGGAGTATGTAGATAGGCATGGATGTGCCAATTAAGGTTGTTGTGTGTTATAGGACTATTATAGATTGATTAGTTTTTTGGAGTGGGTTACGAGGCTGAGGAATTTCATAGTAAAACCTTGTAGTTGAATTCGTATATTAAGTATTTGCGAAGTGATTAAAAGAATTATATCATGAGATTACCTTATGTTAATGTAAATTGAATTGCTAATAGTAGGAGGAACATGTAGTAATTCTAAGGAAAATCTCACCCGACGTATGTTGGATAAACTCTTATAGATAGATCAGAATTCATTAGTTCTTTGTAAATTTCAATGGTGGTTTGTTCAAGTCCCTATTCTTATTATTCTGAATTGCCTCTAACAATTGATTTACCTGATTTTTGATGTACTCAAGTCATGTTCCAATTGCCCTATCATGTTACCTCTTTCGAGATGTTTGAATTATGATTATTGTATCTAATGCTTGTGACTTGAATTCACGTTTCAGTATCAAATCGTTATGCCCTCTTTTGAGAATAAAATTCAATATGTTTAAGACTCTTATTACTCATGAATTTAAAGTCATTATTTTCAGTGTTCTTATGTTGATGACTTATAATGATCCTTGAAAGTGAACAAATGAAAAAATGAAATATGAAATGCGGCCATTGTACCAAGAATGATGATTTACATATGAGGTCAACAATGTGAAATAAAATAAAGTATGAAAGGCTATGAAACATATATAATTCCTTTCTATGAAAAATTTTCTTGGGAATATCGTTAGGTCACCAAGGAAGGTGGGGTCATAAATGCCCAAGCTCGAAACTACACATGCCGGTATAAGAGCTGATTGAGGGGCGAGTCTCCATTATATTATAATGTCATTCCCCTTGATTGGGATGAGATGATAGCTTGCAAAGACTATGTCGATCTACATGGCATTGTGGTGAGAAGGGTTAGCCGGTCGAGCAGGGATCGGATGCCATGTCGCGCACATGGTTGTATTGTGTTGGTATGTCAACCTTCATGGATCGGGGTGAGACGGCTTAGCTAATTGGGATAGGATCGGAGTCCATGCTATGGTATAGTGGTATGTCGGTACGAGGATCTCCCAACTTGAATTATCATTGCTTATTTGAAAGGTTTACTTTGATTTTAACTTTCCATTTAAGTATTATTGATTTACTTACTGCTACTAAACTTATTTATTTTGTGTTGGTATACCATTCTATAAGAGGGTATTTAGCTTTACATACTAGTACTATTCCATATGTACTAACGTTCATTTTGCCGTGAGTGTTGCATCTTTAATGCAAGCATGTGGTTCCTTAGTAGGTAGCATTGATTGTTGATAGCATCATACCCTGTTCTCAGCTGATTCAGTGAGCCCTAATCTATATTAGGGCCTTGTATCATCTTGTTTCCCTTGTATATTACTTTTAAGGTATAGTTGCGACATTGTCACCGTCACTTCCATATTGAACTTGTCACGACCCAGAATTCTTATCTTCAGGACCGTGATAACGCCTAACATTTTGCTTGCTAGGCAAGCCAATGTTAGAGGATTCTTTATTTTAGCCAATTGCTAAATAGATATTTATAAGAACAATTAAGCTAAATAGAAACTAAAACGGATTTGGGCAATCACATAAAATATATTTTCTCTGATACATTTAGGATCTGGAGTCACAACTCATGAGCTACTACGATTTACTACAAAAAGAGTCTGAAAGAAAGTACGTTGTTCTGAAAGAAAAAGAAATAGTAACGTAATAGGACAAGGAAGAGACATCCAAGGACTACGGATGCCAACACATCTACCTTAGTCTCCTGACGATCAAGTCCGGTTGTTAACCTATGATCAGCTAGGGCTGGTATCAAAATCTACACAATAAGCGCAAAGTGTAGTATCAGTACAACCAACCTCATGTACTGGTATGTGCCGATCCTAACCTCGACCAAGTAGTGACGAGGCTATGGCAAGACATCTACATAATAAATTTGTGCAGATAACAGTATAAGTAAAAATAATAGCAAATAAAAGCTAGACAAGTAATATTGGGAGGGGGACATGGTGAGGCGATACAAGATAAAAGAATCACAGCCGCAATGATAAATGTAACAACCAATATGCCTTGAACCAGTGAAAATAATTAAACAAAGTAAAGAAAAGTGCACGGCATCACCCTTCATGCTTTTACTCTCAACCTCACCATGTAATTGAAGAAATAGTACGGCATCACTCTTCGTGCATTAACTCTCATAAATTGGCACGGCATCACCCGTCGTGCATTAACTCTCATAACATGACACGACATCACCCTTAGTGCAATGACACTATGGTAGGGCATCACCCTTAATGCATTACTCTCAACATGGCACGACATCACCCTTCGCGCATTAACACTCTCAATATGGCACGGCATCACCTTTCGTGCATTAACACTCTCTCTTACCATAAGCATTGAAAAGATAACAACAGAGAGACATAAACACAAGGACAAGCCTTACTTCAATAGTTGGTTCCACAATACAAACCTCAACTTTGAAATCAATACTCAATCGTTACTAACAAGTCTATACACATGATATGAATTATCAATTTAACAATAACTAGTCTAAACATGCATAACATGGTCAAGGAAACAATAATTATAAGGAATCAAGTCTCACCCGCATGCTTTAGCCCTACAAAAACGTATAAGTACTCGTCCCCTCACATATACGTTGTACCCAACATCTAAAAATATGGCAAATAGATAAAGAAGTTCTATTCCCTCAATTCAAGGTTAACCACGACACTTACCCCACTCCAAAGACCAAACTCAAAGCTCAACCACTGCTTTGCTTCTCAAACAAGCATCTGAACTAATAGAATCTAGCAATTTACTAACCAAATTATTCAAATTAAGCCTTAGAAACTACCTACTATTGTAAAGATTTTAATTTAGGTCATTATTTAAAACATCAACAAAAGACAACGCCCGCGCACTTGGTTCAAACAGGAAATTCGAATCAAAATCCGAGTACCCATTCACCCCCGAGCACGGTTATGTAATTTATTTTGGAATCCGACCTCAATTTGAAGTTTAAATCCCTATTTTAATATATTCCTAATTCTACCAAAACCCCCAATTTCCACCATGAAAACTCTAAATTTTACGTTGAAATCTTATGAAAAGTAGTGAAAGATTGAAAGAAACTAGTTTAGAATCACTTACCAATGATTTGGGAAAGAGAATTTTTTCGAAAACTCGCCCATCGGGTTTTCTTATTTTGAAAATTTAAAGAATGAGTGAAAATCCAGTTTTTCTAATATGTGAACCATTGCAGGTATTGCATTTGCGACCTGGGGTTTGCAAATGCGAACAAGTCTTACCAAATATGAAGTATGAATGTGCCTGATGCCTTCGCAAATGCGAACCAGTGTTCACAAATGTGGATTATTAGGCTCGCAAATGCGATCAAAACTTTGCAAATGTGAAGGTCCTCCCCCCCCCCCATCCTACTGCTTGCAAATGTGATGGCCTCTTCGCAAATGCAAGGTTCATATTTGCGAGCCCGACCTTGCAAATGTGAAGTCCGCAGATCACTTACAGCAGCTGCTATGTTTTGTAGGTTCAAAACGCATTGTAGCCTATATGAAACTCACCCGAGCCCTCGGGGCTCCAAACCAAACATGCACACAAGTCCTAAAATATCATAAGAACTTGATCGCATGATCATATCACCATAATAACACCTAGAACTACGACTTGAGCACCAAATCAAATGAGATATTCAAGAAAACATTAGAAGTTTTATTTTTCCAACCGAACGTCTGAATCACGTCAAACAAACTCTATTTCTCACCAAATTTCACAAATAAGTCATAAATATAATAATGGACTTGTAGCGGGCTACGGAACAAAGATAAGGGCCCAGTACCCCAAAACCAAACATCAGCCAATTCTTAAAATCATTAAACTTACAAATTTTTAATTTTTCATCAAAAACTCATATCTCGAGCTAGGGACCTTGGAATTTAATTTCGAGCATACGCCGGTCCCATATTTTGATACGGACCTACCAAGATTGTCAAAATACATATCCAGGTCTATTTACGCAAAATATTGATCAAAATCAACTCAAATTAATTTTTGAGGTAAAAATTCTTATTGTGATCAATTTTTAACATATAAGCCTTTTGTGAAAATACCTTGGCCACACACATAAGTCGAGAAAGGTTAAAAATGAGATACTTAAGGCTTTGAAACGCAAAATTGGGATCTAAAACGTGAATGACCTTTCGGGTCATCACATTCTCCACCTCTAAAACAATCGTTCGTCCTCGAATAGACATAGAAAAGTACCTGGGCTGATGAAAGGGTAGGCATATCTACTCCGCATGTCCAACTCGAACTCCCAAGTAGCTGCATCGATGGGCTGAGCTCTCCGCTGCACTCGAACTGAAGGATAACTCTTTGATCTCAACTGGCGAACCTCCTAGGCTAGAATAACCACTGGCACCTCTTCACAGGTCAAATGCTTGTCCAACTGCTAGAGCTGAAATCTAACATGTGGGATGGATCGCTGTGATACTTCCAGATCATGGACACATGGAATATCGGATGAACTGCTAATAAACTTGGTGGCAATACGAGTTTGTACGCCACCTCACCCACTTCTGAAGAATCTCAAAAGGTCTGATGTATTTAGGGCTCAAATTTCCATTCTTTCCGAACCTCATTAAACCCTACATGGGTGAAACTCGGAGTAACACCCGCTCTCCAACCATGAATGCAACATCACGAACTCTACGGTCGGCATAACTCTTCTGCCTGGACTGAGCTATGCGAAGTCTATCCTGAATCGTCTTGACCTTATCCAAGGCATCTTATACCAAACCTGTACCCAATAACCGAACCTCCTCTAGATCAAACAATCCAATTGGAGATCGATATCGTTTACTATATAATGCCTCATAGGGAGCCATCTAGATGCTCGACTGATAGTTGTTGTTGTAGGCAAACTCCATAAGTGGCAAGAACTGATCCTAAGAGCCTTCGAAGTGTATAACACAAGCGCAAAACATATCCTCCAATATCTAAATAGTGTGCTCGGGAGTCCATCTGCGGATGAAATATTGTGCTCAACTCAACCTGCGTGCCCAACTCGCGTTGTAATTCCCTCTAAAAATGCAAGGTAAATTGCGTACCTCAATCAAAAATGATAGACGCGGGTATACCGTAAAGACGGACGATTTCGCGGATTTAAATCCTAGTCAATCTTTCTAAAGAATAGGTAACTAACACATAAATGAAATGCGTTGACTTGGTCAGCTTGCCCACAATGACCCAAACTGCATCGCATTTCCTTTGAGTCCGTGGAAGTCTAACAACGAAATCCATAGTGATACGCCCCCACTTCAACTCAGGATTCTCTAACTTTTGAAAATAATCACCCGATATTCCCTGCTCATACTTTACTTGCTAACAATTTAAACATCGGGCTACATATGCAACTATATCCTTCTTCATCCTCCTCCACCAATAATGTTGTCGCAAGTTCCGATACATCTTGGCGGCGCCCAGATGAACAGAATACCGGGAACTGTGGGCCTCCTTTAGAATCAGTTCATAAAGTCCATCCAAATTAGGCACACAAATACGACCCTATATCCTCAAAACTCCATTATCTCCAACCTTAACATACTTTTCATCCCCGTGCTGCACGGTGTCCCTAAGGAAAAGCAAATAAGGGTCATCATACTACCGCTCCTCAATGCTCTCAAACAATAAAGACCAAGCGACCGTACAAGCTAGAACACGACATGGCTCTGAAACATCCAACCTCACGAACTTATTGGAAAAGGCCTGAACATCTAATGCAAGTGGTCTCTCATCTACTGGAATGTACGCAAGACTGCCCATAGTCACTAACTTTCCTACTCAAAGCATCGGCAACCATATTGGCCTTCCCGGGATGATACAAGATGGTGATATCATAGTCTTTCAATAGCTCCAACCAGCTCCTCTACCTCAACTCGACCTCTTTTTGTTTGAACAAGTACTGTAAACTCCAATGATCCGTGAATACCTCACACAACACACCGTAAAGATAGTACCTCCAAACCTTCAACACGTGAATAATGGCTTCTAGTTCTAAGTCATGAACATGGCAATTCTTCTCATGAACCTTCAACTGCCGTGACACATATGCAATCACCCTGCTATCCTACATCAATACCACACCAAGTCTAATATGATATGCATCACAATAGACTATATAAGGTCTTAAACATGTGGACAACACCAATATTGGAGCGTAGTCAAAGCGATCTTGAGATTTAGAAAGCTCGCCTCACACTCGCCTGACCATCTGAACGGGGCACCCTTCTGGGGAAACCTGGTCAACGGGGTTGCTATAGATGAGAACCCTTCCACAAACTGACAGGAGTAACCCTCCAAAACCAAGAAACTCCATATCTCTGTAGCTGAAGTGGGTCTAGGCCAATTCTGAACTGCCACCTGAATATCCTCTGCCGACACTACGTTCCCCAATAAAGTGACTGAGCTCAACCAAAACTTGTATTTAGAAAACCTAGCATATAATGGTTGTCTCTCAGAATCTGAATAACGATCCGAATATGATGCTCATGCTCCTCTTGACTGCGGGAGTAGATCAAGATATCGTCAATAAACATAATCATAAAGGAGTCCAAATATGGCTTGAAAACCTAGTTTATCAAATCCATAATGCTGCTGGGGCATTTGTTAACCAAAATGACATCACCAAAAACTCATAATGCCCATACCGAATTCCAAAAGCTGTCTTAGGGATATCAGATACGTTAATCCTCAATTGATGGTAGCCAGACCTCATATCGATCTTTGAAAACACCTTGGCACCCTGAAGCTAATCAAATAAGTCATCAATATTTAGCAATGGATACTTGTTCTTGATAGTGACTTTTTTCAACTACTGATAATTTATGCATATCCTTATCGATCCATCCTTCTTCTACAAAAACAACACCGGCGCACCCTAAGGTGAGACATTAGGTATAATAAAGCCCTTATAAGGCAAATCTTCCAACTGCTCCTTCAATTCTTTCAACTCTAGCGAGGCCTTATGCTATGGTAGAATAGAAATAGGTTGAGTGCCCGGAGTCAAATCGATACAGAAGTTGATATCTCTGTCGGGTGACATCCTCGGCAAATCTATAGGAAATACCTCTGGAAACTCACGAACAACTGGTACTTAATCCAAGAAAGGAATCTCTTCACTAGAATCGCGGACATAAGATAAATAGGCTAGACACCCCTTCTCGACCATATGCTGAGCCTTGACATAAGAGATAACCCTGCTAGTAGAATAGCCAGAAGTTCCTCTCCACAGCCCTTCTCGACCATATGTTGAGCCTTGACATAAGAGATAACCCTGCTAGTAGAATAGCAGGAGTCCCTCTCCACTCTAATAGAGCAAGCCCTAGCAAGGATAAGGTCATTATCTTTGCATGACAATTCAATATAGAGTGATAAAGTGACAGCCAATCCATACCCAAAATGACATCAAAATTGACCATATCAAGAAGTAAGAGATCTACACGAGTCTCAAGGCTCCCAATAATAACCACATACGAACGATAAACACGATCTACAACAATAACATCACCTACGGGTGTGGACACATACACAGGGGTACTCAAAGAATCACAAGGTACAACAAGATCGATTATGTAATTTTCTTTGGAATCCGGCCTTAATTTGAGGTTTAAATCCCTATTTTTCAAAAAACCATAATTCTACAAAAAAAATCCACAATTTTCACCATGAAAACTCTATATTATAGGTTGAAATCTTAGAAATAATAATGAAAGATTAAAAGAAACTAGTTTAGAATCACTAACGAATGACTTGGAGAAGAAAAGTTCTTAAAAAAATCGCCCCTAGAGTTTTCTTGTTTTGAAAATTTGAAAAATGAGTAAAAATCCCATTTTCTAACTATTTGAACAGTTGCAAGTATTGTATTTGCAACCTGGGGTTCGTATTTGCGAACCCCGAAAATGCAAACAAATCTTCGCAAATGCGAAGTATGACTGTGCATGCTGCCTTCGCAAACGTGAACCAGTGTTCGAAAATGCGGACTACCAGGATCACAAACGCGATCAAAACTTTGCAAATGTGAATGTCCTCCCCCCAGCCAACTGCTCAAAAATACGATGGCGTCTACGCAAATGGGAGGCTTGCATTTGCAAGCAGACCTTACAAACGCGAAGTCTGCAGATCAGTTGCAGACTGCTAAGTTTTCTAAGTTCAAAACATTCTGTTGCCTATTCGAAACTCACCCGAACCGTCGGTGCTCCAAATCAAACATGCACACAAGTCATAAAATATCATACGAACTTGCTCGTGCGATCAAATCGCCAAAATAACACCTACAACTTCAAAATTGAACACCAAATCAAATGAAATTTGCAAGAAAACTTTATAACTTCTATTTTCCAACCGAACGTCCAAATCACGTCAAACTAACTTCATATCTCATCAAATTCCACGAACAAATCATAAATATAATAATGGACATTTATCGGGATTCGGAATCAAAATACGGACCCGGTACAAATAAGATCAAACATCAGTCAATTCTTAAAATTATTAAAATTTCAAGCTTTTAGTTTTTCATCAAAAATTCATATCTCGAGCTAGGGACCTCGGAATTCGATTTCGGACATATAAACATGTCCCATATTTCAATACGGATCCACTGGGATCGTCAAAATACGAATCCGGGTCCGTTTATTCAAAACGTTAACTGAAGTCAACTCAAATTAATGTTTAAGGCAATTATTGCTAATGCTATCAGTTTTTTACGGGAAAAATACCCGGACCATGCATGTAAGTCGAGAAAGGCTAAATATGAGATATTTAAGGTTTCGGAACACAGAATTGGATTCTTAAACATGAGACGACCTATCAGTTCATCACAGTACTCTTGTTTACTTAGAGGCGCCGTAGACATATTGTGGTTTATATATTGATTAGGGTAACAAACTAAAAATACTGTAGTTGTTGGACATGTTTCCACCTTTAAACCATGAACCTAATAAATGAAGTTTTTATAAGTATAGAAATTGGTGTTATAGATGTTATCTTCTGGTTAGTCTAACTCTTGGTATTCATCCGCACATTATTCATGAGTATGGTTGGCTAAAAGGCATCAAGTAGGTTTGCTTGTGGTTAAGCGTGAGTCGCGCTCCCCAGGGTTGGGGCGTGACATTCCTCAAGCCAGTTCTACTCTTGGAAATATAGGTGATCTTGTATTTGTGTTCCTAATCAATGCCAATATTGCTGCACCGATGTGCTAGTTCCAAGCGTGTTGCTGGGCTATGAATTCGCCCAAGTTAGGTCAAACCCATTCAACCAATTCGTTTGCATTTCTTTGTAGTGATGCTTTTTATGAATGTCGTGGTGAATTTGGTTGAGAATGGTGTGGACTTTATGATGGCGACCTACTTTGATCTCCAGCCATATTACACCACTAACAGAAAAAATGGGTATTGGTAAGTTATTTCCAGCTAGCAGCCTCCTCTTTCTGCATTACATCTATAGTTTGGAAAAAAACAACAACTCAAATATTCTTATTAGAGATTTGTTTTCCAAAAAATTAAGTTTAGAAAAGTGTCTCAAAGTTGTTTTAATCCCAAAAGAAGTTCTGAAAAAATCTACTAAGCAAACATCATTACCTTCTTTTTTCTTTTCTTAATGTAAGTATTGTTTTCAGAGAACATTCTATGAACAAGCACTACTGATGTAATGCATGATGTATATAATTATGAATTTAACATTTTAATATTGATAGCGCAACTAAATTTCAATGCCCATATAATCTAACCTGTTATAGAAATAAAGTTTTCTTATCTTGTACATTATTAATTCCAGTTAAACATATGTGACAACATGGATTAAATTCCCATTTACAAGGCCGTGATATTGACTTAAACCCAAAAATGTATGCCCTTTTGCATTATACAAACTGTTTTTTTTCTCATTTTCAATTGTCACTTGGAATTAAATACACAGCATAATCTGATGGCTGGGTTGCCGACTAAGAATAACTTATAGAGAATAATAACATAGGGAAGAAACAAAGAAATAAGATATCTCAATTTCTTAAGTGGTACATCTAATAGCTAGACGACGATTTATAGCTAGCTCGGAGTAGAGAGAAGTGAAATGACAAACCAAAAGGGATATTTCTAATATAGTACGTAGTTTAATTGTTTTCGTTAAGTCACTTTTATAGTAAAGATTATTAATTATATAAAGTGTTAATAATTTATTTATTGTATTGTAGAGATTTGTGATTCTTTATTTTTATTTTTATTTTTATTTTTGCTGGAAGATGGAACTTGGTATAGTAAAGCAAGATATATATGAATAGTTTATTTTAGAAAGTATAAATTATGAACTCGAAGTAACGATCACCACCCATGCGTTTTGAGCCTCCAAATTAAAGTGAGACAAAAATAGGGAAATGAGCAAAAAGATTATTTTAGCTCATGAGCATGGCAGAACAAAGGTGGTCAAAAGAGAAAAGATCGACTCTCACCCTACTGTTAAATTAAATATGCATGATACATACATACATACATACATACTATTACGATCGGGATTTTCCACCGTCGAGATCGTGGTGGCGTCGAACTCTTTAAATACTAGGCAAGCCAACAGTTAAACATTTAATATGTTAACCTTTAACCAACTCAGCAAATAACAGCAATTAAACCAAAACAGATTAAACGGGTGCAGAATTTCATAATAACCCAAGTACTTATTCACAACTATCCAGAATGTGGTGTCATAATTCACGAACTTCTAAGAATCACTACAAATAGTGGCTGAAAGAAAGTACAACTGTTTTAGAATTAATAGAAACAAATAACTGGAATAACTGGAAGGGGACTCCAGGTCTGCGAATGCAGGAAAATCTACCTTGGGTCTCATGTAGGATTGAAAGTAGCAGCTCAACTCGGGTCAACACGCCCAACACCAAAATCAGCACAGAAAGTATAGAGTGCAGTATCAGTACAACCGACTCCATGTACTAGTAAGTGTCGAGCCTAACCTTGGCAAAATAGTGACGAGGGTAGGACACGACATATACGTAAACCTGTTCAGTTAAATAATATACTAGTAGAATAACAACTAATAGAAGCTAAGCAGAAATTAACGGGAGGGGAAGCATGCTAACTAAGGGGGGTTGCAAGATATAAAATTACAGCAATAGAGGAATTTAAACATCTAGTACACCTTGAACCAGTAATAACAAGTAAACACAGCAATCGGAAAATTCGCGCCATCACCCTTCGTACTTTTACTCCGAACCTCACCCGATAATCAATAAGAGAAACGTACACGGCATCATCTTTTATGCTTTATCACTCAACATAACCATATAAATAATAAAAATGTGCACGATATCACCCTTCGTGCTTTATCACTCATCATCACCATGTAAATATTAAAAACCTACATGGAATCACACTTCGTACTTATCACTCTACCACACCAAAACAAGAGAAGACAATGATAAGGAGATAGAAATGACAACGACAAGTCTTACTCCAACACTTCGTTCCATAATACCCATCTCAACTTTCAGTAAATGCTCAATCGATGCCAAATTTAATACAAACATAATAAGAAATTGCTCAACCCTTCGTATCGCTAGTCTAAACATGAACAATATGATCAAAAGTACAACATTTGCAAAAATAAGACTCATTCATATGCTATGACATGACAATAATGTATTGGTACTCGTCACTTCACCTATACGTTGTACTTTACATTCAAACACATAATAAGTAAGCAAATAACACCTAATCCCTCAAGCTAAGGCTAGCCACGATACTTACCTCGCTCCCACAAACTCAAAGCTCAATCACAGCTTTTCCCTTCACACAAGCCTCTGGACCAATAGAATATAGCAAATTACCAATCAAACGATACAGTTTAAGCCTTAGGAACAACCCATGATAGCAAGGAATTCAATTTAGGCCATTTTTGAAAAGTCAAAAAAGTCGACACTCGGACCCTCTTGGTCCAAATCCGAAATTCATATCAAAACCCGATTATACATTTACCCCCAAGCCTGGATATACAATTAATTTTGGAATCCAACCTCAATTTGAGTTCTAAATCCTCAAATTTCAAAATCCCAAGTTTCTACTAAAAAGTCCTCAATTCTATCATGAAAACCTTAGATTCAAGGTTGAAATCTTGTAAATAAAGTGAATATTGAAAGAAATAAGTTAAGAATCACTTACCTATGATTTGGGAAAGAAATGGTCTTTGGAAAATCGCTTCTTGTGGTTTAGGTTTAGAAAATTTAGGAAATGAATCAAAAATTTCATCTAAGCTCTTTTACACAGCTGCAGATGTTGCATTCGTGACTTGAGCTTCGCAAATGTGAAGCTCACAAATTCGAAGGTACCATTGCAGATGCGAGGTCTTTCACTCCTCTGCTATTTTCGGAATTACGAAGATATGCTCGCAATTGCGAACTTAGCTCTCCTTAAATGCGGCAAAAAGATCGCATTTGCGATCACTGCCTGTCTAGACTTACTTCGCAAATGCGAAGAATTACTCGCAATTGCGAGGTCTGCTTGGCCTAGCTAATTTGTAATGAGAGCCTCGTAAAAGCAGAACCTGCAGGGTTCACAACTGCGATGCCTGATCTCGCAAATGCGAGATCAGAGGCTTGCAACAAGTTCAGTTATTCTAGCAAAATTTTCAAGTTCAAAACACCTCGTAGCTTATCCGAAACTCACCCGAGCCCCCGAGGCTCAAAACCAATCATTCACACAAGTCTTAAAACATCACATGAACTTGCTCGTGCAATCAAATTGCAAAATAATACCTAAAATTATGAATTTAGCAGTAAATCACATGAAATTCTTAAGAACACTTGAAATTTCTCTTTTCTCAACCGCATGCCTTGAATCACGTCAAATCAACTCCGTTTTCAACAAATTTCACAGATATGACCTAAATATTATCTTAAATTTGTACCAGTTTCGGAACCAAAATACGGGCTCGATACCAACGAGATCAAACAATAATCAAATTCTTTAAACCGTTAGATTTTCAGGCTAACAATTGTTTTAAAAAAATTTATTACTCGGGGTAGGGACCTTGAACCGATTATGGGCGTATGCCCGAGTTTCATATTTTAATCCGGACCCACTGAACCGTCAAAATACGAGTCTGGGTTCGTTTACTCAAAAAGTTTAATCTTTTTAATCAAACCTAAATAGTTAAAGATCATGAGCAGCTTCATCTTCGGGAACTTGTTCTTAAATTGAACAGCTTGAATCTCTCAAAACACCTTCTTGCTATGATTGCTATTTTCCAAAAGTAATTTTAGTGTTTGTATAAAATAGCGGTAGCCTTCAATA
This sequence comes from Nicotiana noctiflora, assembly GCA_032618575.1. Classification (NCBI taxonomy): domain Eukaryota; kingdom Viridiplantae; phylum Streptophyta; class Magnoliopsida; order Solanales; family Solanaceae; genus Nicotiana; species Nicotiana noctiflora. The sequence goes on from JASVEL010009744.1 coordinate 23,700, forward strand.
GCAGCGAGATGATGCTTTATATACGGTGAGGTTGCCCGAATCCTTTTTCAATTTAGCCAAAACCTAAAATAATTTGGTTATCTTTTAAGAAAAATAAATCCTAAAGGCAATTTATTTTATTTCACTAAAAGCTCCTTCACATGTTTTCCTTTCCGTGCAAGCATTTTAATAATTAATGACTCTTTATTGACCACAAATTCCTCTAATTATTATCATACTCTTCCGGACCATGAAATAAATTCTTCAAGGTATTTGACTTTCAACAAAAATTAGCTTTTTAGCTTAAAACCAACTTGCATTAGGAAATAGCTTCCAGCTTCTAACTAATGGGCTTAAAAAGACCTAATTCTTTTATAGTTTTTTTGTAAATAATCAAAATCAGTATAAGCTCAGTGTAACAAATTCTTTTGTTTTAATGATGATAAACCCATGTCTAATATTCCGCATAAGAACCAATTTTTGCGGTTGCGGGTTCGATAGAACCCAGTAGCTTTGGTCCAAATTTTGTATTTGTCTTGAGAAATCCGTTGAATATATACAAATTAGTGATTTATAACCCAGTAGCTTAAACTGATTGAAAATCTGAAGACATAAATTTCAAACTTTAACTCTGCCTCTAAATTTATAGTCAGCATTTGTTCTTCAGGACGTCTATTTTGCATAGGCGTAGGGGTTTACCCTTCATTCATTGCAACCCTATAGGTGACTTGGAATAAGAACCAGATTGGTTCATCACTTTTCACGCAAATAGGCAACTTGCGATCACTATTAACATATTTCAGTACATATATAGAGACTATTTGTTGATTAGTATATATGCACATCCTTATCTTCTCTCTTTTGGTATTAACGAAAATAAAATGAGAAGTGAGAATTAGCAATATCAAACAAATGAAAACTTAGGTGACCCTAACATGCACGTAAATCAAGAGCTCAAATATTTAATCTGAGGATATTATCCATTTGTAAGAACTCATCGAACCAAAAAGGAACTTTCATTAATTTATGTACAACAATTTAAGCCACAAAAGGCCCAATGTGACAGAAAATTAGAAAACTTTACTAACATTGCCAAAAAGATTTTAAAAAAAAAAAAACAAAAGAATAATAACCATATTGGTCTTCAAAGGGACTTAGTTTTGACTAGACCTGGGGTGATTAGGAGCCAGGTCTTTTTAATAGGGGAGGAGACATGTGAAACAAGTTGCAGTAATTCCTCAAGATGGGCAGTAGCAGCTCCCTGATCTTTCATTATCTTCTCTCAGTTGCATATTTTCCTCTTTCAAAGAGGCAATCTCCTTATTCTCCTCCTTGGCTTCCTTCAAACTATTGATTAACTGGTGATCAATTTGTTTCTTGTACTTAGGTTTTTTTATCAAGAAGGTCACACTCCGGCACTGTAGCTATAAAGATTTGGCCGGTTGTTTCGTGTATTTGATTCCCGTTCTCCTATTTTATGCTCCCCATATGTGTTTTTATTATTATGTGACTTGCGGTTATGAGTAGTTTGGTTTCGGGAAAGTTTTGGGTTGAATTGGAATACTTAGTTCCTAACTTGGAAGCTTAAATTAGAAGTGTTGACTAATTTTGAATTTTGTGTATTTGAACTATGATTGGAATTTTGATGGTTCTGTTAGGCCTGGATGGTGATTTTGGAGATAGGCGTATGTCCGAATTTGAATTAGGAGGTCCTAGGTTGATTTGGCTCTAATTGACAAAAGCTGGAAGTTTGAAGGTTTAGAAGTTCATACGTTTGACCCATAGTTGGCCTTGTGATTACCTATAACAACTCGATCAATCATTTTTAGCATTTACACTACGCTCGGTGATTTGAGGGCATGAGTAGCTCCGTATGATGCATTATGACTTATGTGAATCGTCGGTTTTAGTTTTCAGGTTGCTCAGAATTGATTTGGAAGAATGATTTTCAACTAGAAAGCTTTAAATTGGAAGAGTTAACCAAGTTTGACATTTTAGTATTTGACCTAGGATTGGAGCTATGATGGTTCTGTTAGTTGCGTTAGCTCTATTGGGTGATTTTTAATTTAGGAGGTTGTCCGGATTGTGATTTAGAGGCCTGTAGTTGAATTTGGCTTGAAATGGCAAAAGTTAGATTTTTTAAAAGTTTGACTATGAGTGAACTTTTTGATATCGGATTTGGGTTGTGGTTCAGGAAATTGGAATAACTACCTAATGTCATTTACTTGTGTCCAAAATTGGGTTCATTCCGGATTTGTTTACTATGTTTCGGCACGAATTATGAAAGTTAAAAGTTAAATGTTCATCAAGATTGAATTGAGATGCGATTCACTGTTTCGATGTTATTTTGTGTGATTTGAGGCTTTGAATAGGTCCGCATTATGTTATGAGACTTGTTGGTACATTCGGACAGGGTCCCGATTAGCTCAGATGTGTTTCGGAGTGAGTTTTGAGTGAGTCCGGTCATTTTAGCACTCTGATGATGTACTGGAGCTTTTGGTAGTGTGGGGGCACATTTTGGAGTGCTGTTGTGCGGCCTAAACTCCCGAAGTGTAGAGGCAGTGGTAATTGTGTGCAGCGCAGTTAAAAATGTGCGTAGCGCGGTTGAAATTGTACGGTCCGCATAATTCTTCTAGCGGCCGCAGAAAGGGGATTTTGCAGGTTTGATGGTCTAATATGTTTTGATTTATAAGGGATTTGGATATGATCCAAAAATAAAAGTTGTAGCTCTTTCAATCTAGTTTTCAGAAAGTTAAATCATTCTTCATTTGGATACGTGTACAAAAGGTTTTGGAAAATTTTCTAAAGCCTAGTAGTGTAGTCGTTGTGGCAGTGCGACTGCACAATTTGGACTTGCGGCCGCGGGACCTCGGATTTCAGATTTGTACTATATGAATGAGGGTTAGAGTATTATTTTACATTTGGACTTTGGGAGCTCGATTTATGGTGATTTTTCGTGAGTTTTTCATGAAATTCATCAGGTTAAGTGATTTTAACTCGATTTTGATTAATATACATAAATATATCATTATTTTCATCATTTAATTAGTATTTTGAGATGACAATTGAGGATTTTTGCCTAAAGTTTTTTAATGTGAAATTTTCAGTTTTCAACATTGATTCAGAGTCAGATTTGAGTGAAACTAGTATGGTTGGACTCGTCATTAAATGAGTTATCAAATTTTGTGGATTTTGTCGGGTCCTGAGGCGTAGTCTCGGGTTGAAATTTTTGGTCAATTTTAGGACTTTTGATTAAGAATTCGACCTTTATCATTTGGAATAATTTTCTTGGGCTTATTTGATTTGTCTGAGTTGCTTTTGGCTAGTTTCGAGCCATTCGGTCCATACGTGCGGGACGGTAAGCATCATTTGGCCTGCTTGGTATTGGATTTAGCTGTTCAAGGTAAGTAAGACTTCTAAACTTGGTGTTGAGGGTATGAAACCCCGAATTACATGCTATGTGATTGGTATTGAGGTGATGCACAAGTTAGGTGACGGGCGCGTGGGCATGCACCGTGTGAATTGTGACTCCGATATTTCTGTGGTGCTGTGTAGTTACATGATCTTACTTGTAACCATGAAATTCCTACATACTTGAGCTATTAAGTTATGATTCATATTGGAAACCATATATAGGATACATGTTTATCCTGTTGGTACCCACTAAGGTCATCTTTGATATTGAGTTATCTGCTTTCATTGCTTTATATACTCAGTCATACGCATTCATATGAATATCATTCTCAGTCTCTGTCACGATTTATTTACACATCATTTCATCATTTTGGGCTAGTTTCATGGCATTGTAAGCCCGTGAGACTGGATGTTATATTGATTATATTGTTGACACCAGACTGCACGCCGCAGCGAGTTTTAATGATTTATGATAGTGCTTCAGCTGAAGGAGCCCATCCAGAGTTAGCACACACACCTAGTTGATTTTTTATTATACTTGTAGTATCAGTCAAATCCTTTAATTTGCTTTTTATCAGTGAAGAATTTGGCCAATATCCATATTCAATTTGACTAAATGATTCGTTTATTATCTGATTACTGATTAGAGAACTTTTTCTTTTTTTATTTCATTCAATTCATCTATTTCTTTGAATCTAAATAATACAATTGGTCTACATATGTGGGTCGGGTTGCACGACTCAACGAGTCTTATGACTATATATATGGAACGGGTTGCATGCCACTACAAGCCTTATGGCTATATATATGTGGATCGAGTTGCACGCCGCGACGGCCCTCATGGTTGTATGTGTATCGGGTTGCACACCGCAGTAGGTACAATGCTCAATGATAGAGTGTACTAAGTATAGAGCATGGTGAGAGAGAAAAGCGAGACAGTGAGATTGAGTACTCTGAGAGTGTGAGTACATGAGTTTATCACTGAGATGCATTGCATTTGACATGCGTACTTGAGGTACATACTTAGCGATGCATTTCCTTCTGCTACCCGATTTTGGTGACATTCATGATTTTACTTGTATCTTAACATATAGCCATAGAGTTGTACTTTCTTCACACTATCTGAAAATGTAATATCTTAATTTTTGTTGAACAGATTTTTGGGGAAAAAATAGTTTTCAAGCTACTCATATTTTTGGCGATTTCGATAAAAGATTTGGGTTTTCACTGAGATACTTGAAAAGCATGCCTATTTTCTGGATCTGTGAACGATCTGAGCATCCTATTTCTAAGATACTTCTTTTATTACTTGCATTATGTTATTATGAATTGTTGCTGGCTAATGGTGTCAGACCCGACCTTTGTTCCAGCTCGTCACTATTTTCAACCTAAGGTTAGGTTTGTTACTTATTGAGTACAAGAGGTCGATTTTACCCATACTACATTTCTACATCTTGTGTGCAGATGTGGATGCCGATGTTGCTGTGTTCGATGGTAGCTGGATTTGAAGACGTACCTGCATTCCGTTGTAACTGCCTCTTGTTCATGGTAGCCTTAGATTCAGAAAGACCAGTTTGTGTACATTTCGAACAGATGATGTATTTATTTATACCAGCTTTGTAAATTCTAATCTTAGCAGCTCATGAGTTGTACTACCCGTCCTTGGGAATATATAAATTCAGATAATTTCTTTTATTCGTTTGTTTTATTTCATTAAAATTGGATAATTGTTAATTGGCTTATCTAGCGGGTTGGGTTAGGTGTCACCACGACTAGTTGAATTTTGGGGCGTGACGGATTGATATTAGAGCTTTAGGTTCATAGGTTCTACAAGTCATGAGTAAGTGTCTAGTAGAGTCTTGCGGATCAGTATGATGATGTTCATATACCTATCTTCGACCGACTACAGGACATTTAGAATAAACTTCCAATCTTTCTTTCCTTATAATGCAATATTGATTGAGCTTGAAGCGTAACTCTTTGAATTCCTTCCACGCAATCAAAATACGTTCAGCTTGCAAGTATAATCCGTTTTTTGAAAAGTTCAACTAAGCAAATGCGTGAACTTATCATAGATTTCAAAATGAAACATACGTCTCTGCTTGAGTGTTTCAGGTTTACAACGGCTATATATCTGGGTCATTTAAATAGGTGAAAAATAAGAATGCTTCTAGCCCATCAGTTACTCTCAAAAATTTCTGTTTAGTTCTCCTGATTTCACAAAGTTAACGTGAATACACTTGTTATGCCAAGAGTAGGTTATATATTGATACTTCCACTCCACTTAGCCTAACACATGGATAGTCACGAGATCCAACAGTTAAAGATCACTAATTATATAAGTTTGTGTTCATGATCAGTGAGATTTGGCATACATTTCTATCAGTTGAGAGTTAATTTTGTCTAGTCAATTCATTAACAAACTGAGCTTAACCAAACATCACAACAACAACAACAACAACAACAACAACAACCCAGTATAATCCCACTTAGTGGGGTCTGGGGAGGATAGCATGTGGTAGAGAGGCTGTTTCCAAATAGACCCCCGGCATTCTTCCCTCCAAGAACTACCCGCATTGCTCTTGGGAAGACTCGAACTCACAACCTCTCGATTGGAAGTGAAAGTTGCTTACCATCAGAGCAACCCCTCTTAACCAAACATCACAATGACCAGAATTGGAATTTGTCAAAAAGCGTGGAACCAAAAGTGCAACTGTATATCCCAAAAAGCTACAAGAAGTACTAAAGAGAATAGCATCATTAACAAGAATAGCATTAACTAACTCTATTTAGGATAAAAGAGTCATGAATATAGATCAAATCACATAATGTGAGAAATTCTAAAAGGCCTCGTATCAAAAAGGAGGGCAGGGACCATAGTCATCTTATATAACCACAACAATGTTTAAAGATAAGGTAGAAAAGATGGAAGTATTCATCCTGACATTGAAAACAACATCGTAGTTTAGTGGAGAGGGTTACAGGGTAGGCCTATTATCTACCAAGTTATCAAACTGTGGTCACCTGGCAATTTTAGGTATTTCTCAGTTGTCAACAAAATATGAAAATATTCGTAAAAGTACTGTATCACTATTAAAAAATTGGCTAATTTCATTCAGGAAAACCAACCGAAATCGATAGAAAATTTAGAAAACTTGACCGATTTTTTACCGCTTTTAATTAGTCGAAAAAATGATGATCGCTAAGATGTTTTGACCGAAATCGATCGAAAATTTTCGATCAAAAACGGTCGGTATATACAATGCATTGACTGACAGTCAAACTGCATTTGCTGACCTAATTGATCGGTATTAATTTTAAAAAAAATTATTTAATTTTCAAAATACCTATCGAAATCGGCCGGAATTAATGAATCTTGTACTTTCGTTTATTGAATTATAATCGATGGTCTTGGCCCTGCCCTTGTATATTTTCCAATAGTTAGAGGTGTTCAAAAAATTTCGAAAAACCGAACTATACCGATCAAAAAAATCGATACATTTTGGTTTGGTTTGGTTTTGATTTTGAATTTTAAAAACCGATCAAATTTGGTTTGATTTTGGTTTTAATCAGAAGGAAATCGAACCAATCTATATGAATATCTATTTCAAATTTATTACACACACACACACACACACACACACATATATATATAGTTCTTTGTGAATGTTAATAGAATGCACTTTTAATATAGTTCTTTATCTTTACATTCTAGTTTGATTGATAGTTTTCTTTAGTTTAGTATAAGATTCCATTTCGTGTTAAAAATAACATATTTCTAATTGATTCCTTAAATTATTGATCACTATTTAATTCAATTATCATCAATATATTTTGGTAAATAATAGATTTCTCAGAGGGCAGTTGATTTGATAGTGTTACATTGAAAATGTGATCGTCGGAATATGTGTTTGGTAGTGTATGTCTTATATTAAAGAAAAAATCGACAAATAACCGAAAAAACCAAAAAAATCGATAAACTAACATAAACCGAATCAAAAAAAAAATCAACTTAATTGATTTGATTTGGTTCTAATATTTAAAAAACCAACTTACTTGGTTTGGTTTATTTTTAGGGAAAACCCGATCCAAACCGAACCATGAATATCCCTACCAACGGTAATGGCTGTCAAGTGATTCGGGTTTCCAGATAAGGATGTCCGTGTTTATTTATGGCAAGTATTTCATATGCTATTTGGTCGGTCAATAAATGTTCAATTCTTCTTATCGGAAAGAACATGGTGGAATATTAATCTACTTAATAGTTACCTTTTGCATTGCAACTTGTAACATTTGCCAAACACTCACAATTGGGCATATGTTTTTATTAGTTTTTCTTAATTAAGTGGAATATGTTCAGAAATTGCCAGCTTTACAATTGATAATTGAACAATAAATACAATTTCAAAAAAAAATTGAAATTTAATCAATTATTTATATAAAGATAAAATCTGAATAAAAGTCGCCCTTAAAAATTTAAAAATAATTCTAGCATAATATATTAGAGTTCGAATTTTTTATATATGAGATCCCAACATAATATGGTAGAATTTCATAATGTGGTGGAGTTCCAACATTATGTGGTGCGAGATTATAGAACTCTATAATCCTTTCCGTATTTCGCAAAATAATGATTGTTTTTTAATTACTTTGTAAATGCTAGCTATTTTTCAATTATTAGTCCGAAAACTAGCTAACCCTTACTATTTTAATGATAAGTTTTAATTAATGAAAGTGAAGATCACTGAAATTGAAAAAGCATGCAATGCTAGTATTCTTTTTCATACCTACTATTTGATAGTGAACAGAATATTACTGTTTTTTTTTTTTTTTGAAACTGAGAATATTTCTTGATATCGAATAGAGCCCATTGATAATACAAGAAAAGTTTCTGAATTCATGAATTAGAACCACGAATTTGCATTGCAGCCAAGATTCCAAAACCAAAGAACATATTTAGTTCAACCTCAAGAATTCTATACTGCCTGTACTTCTTTTTATCCACTTTCCATTCAAATATCGTGCTAATATATGAATCCCCATCTTTTTCTATTGTAACTTTATTTAAAAATAATATTCTCCACGCATTATATTTAGGCCACTTTTGATTATTTGTGTACATATATGGTGAATGGTGTTGAATTTTACTTGTTTATATGACTTGTATAATAGGTACACATGAAACGGGGGAATGTTTATTTATATATATATTTATATCAAATAAAAAAATTTAATAACAAAGGTATACTTTCTTTGTCGCAATTTATATGGCGGAACTTAAATATCGAAAGCCAAACTTCTTAATATTGATTGTGAATTTTATACATAAAATCTTTTAGTTTGTGAAATTAAATTTAGATATTTAAAACTACGTGAAAAGCATTACAAAATCATAACAATTAATAATTTAAATTATCAAAAAAGCATATAAAAAATTGCGATAAAGTATTTTTTATTTAACTCTCGAAATTGGAACTTTATCATATAAATAGAGACGGAAACAATTCTTATAATTTGACCTTTAATTAATAATAATTTATATACAAGACACTTATCATATTCATCTACTTTATTAAATGCAAGTGCGAGAAGGTGCTAAAACATATTTCTTGCTCTCGCCCTTCAAATTTTTGGTTGTCCACTATGGCTTTACATACCTCTTAAGAAATAATAAATAAAGTGTATAATTTATTATGTTACTCATATTAATTGATGCATACTTTTAATGGATTTGAGAAAATGATTTGAAATGAGTAATAAATAATGTGGGTATAATAAGAAAAGAGAAATTGTCTTCTCTTGATATGCTAAAAGTGCCAAGTACAAGTGAAAATGTATTTTTAAAATAGTGGACAAGTAAAAGTGAACCGGGTGAGTACACTGTATGCCAAATGTAAGAACTTCTACAAGATCGAAAGAGTCATAAATTAACAATATTGTTCATTTCTTGAGAGAAAAACTCTTCCATTTCTCTAACCTACACTCTCTCAAATTCTTGTAACATACTCAAAACTCCCGTGAATTCAAACCTTTCCAACTTAGATACTACCAAAATTCTTCCAAAATCACCGGACAATTTAATGCCTAGTAAATTAACTAAGGGTCCTAACAAGACCTAGCAAATTAATATCTCTATTGACCCCCTATCTTCCATCATACTCCCTATGGACATTCATGAAGAAGAGGCATATCCTCACTCAAAAGAGGATCATGAAAAACCGGCCATCTCCGTACCCCTCACTCCTGAAAGCAAAGAATCTACCATCCATGAAAATACTCCTTAATAATGAAATTACCTGGAAAAACAATCCTCCGCCAAATATTGAAACAAAAACATTTAAGAATTATGATAAGTTGAGGAGAGCGGTTCACAATCAGTGGTTATGAGCTCTTTCTTGTTCCGGTTCAGAAGAGGCTGCGCACCTTCAGTTGCTCTAGTGGATTGAATAACCTTTTTTTTTTTAGTGCCAACAAAGTGCATGTGTTTTTGGTTAATAAAATTTTGAAAGAATTACAAGAAAATACACATGACTTCACACAATAACAAAAAATGGCCCATATTTTTAAGTTTTACCCCACCTAGCCCATATTGTACATATTTTGAAAGTACTTGCAAATTCAAAATTTGTGTTCTTACAATCATTGCTTTTAAAACCTATGGAGTTAATTCTTTGTTCTCACAGCCATTGCTTTCTCTCTTTCTTCTCACATCTTCTACATATAATTCAAGTGGTCGTGTATTTTCTGCTTATTCTCTTATGTCACCTGCTTGCAATATAAGAAATTGAAAAGTAGAAGTCCACCATTGAACACCATTCAAAGCTTTGGTTTTGATTTTTTTTTTTTTAATTTGTTAGTTGTTTGAATTGAATGTTGTTCCAATTGATTGAAAATATCAAAAAGAGTTCAAAATTTAAATTGAAAGTGATTTGGAGTAGATTTGGGCAAGATTTAAGTTAAATTTCAGAAAAAACGCAAGGAAGAAGACGGAGTCAGATTTTTGTATAATTATGTATAATCTTGTATAATAGAGTATATGTGTGTATAAACACACATTATACCCTATTATACATTTTTATACATCTTTATACAAGCATGTGTAGACGAACTTCTTTCACGATTTTCAGTTGTAATTTTTGTTCAAAACCAGTCCAAAACTCCATTAAATGACTTCAAATTTTATATACAACCTCCTTATACTATTTCTAACAAGTATAAATGACACTCACTCCAAATTTCTCATAAAATCAAATTCGGAATTTAAACCCACATATTTAAGCTTGTTAAAAATCTAATTTTCACCACCCAAATGAATTTGGTTTGTTAAATTAATATTTGAGTCACATTTACTATTCGAAAATTAATTTAAAAGTTTGAGAAATCTATTTTAAAAGTTAAATAGTGATTCTGAGAACCTATTAGAGTTGGATGTTGAATCTTAGTATATTATTTTTGGGTTAGTTAGTTGTAAATTGAAATATGGGCTATAAAATTGAAAAGCATGGAGCTCAATTGTTCTAAAGTGAAATTTTCCCATCATAGACTTGGGCAACTGCATCGTCAAGCTACAAAATGAAGAGAACATGAACCAAATCCTCCAGAAAGGCTGATGGTTTATCTATGGTTTTTTCTATCAATCCAACGTTGGCAACCAAACTTTGTAGCAATGAATGTTAAACAAATCCATACTGTCGTTTGGGTACGACTACCCCAATTACCTACGGAATTCTATGATAGTCAAATATTACAAAAGGTTGGGGAAGCCATAGGAAGACTCTTAAAGGTATACGCATGTACATCTTCTTCCCTAAGAGGAAGATACACAAGACTTTGCATTGAATTACCTATGGAAGAACCCGTGAAAAAGTTCATCTACATCAGAAGCCATGGACAACAAATCCATTACCAGGCGGGCAATTATCTTTATAAAACATGTGGTCGGTTGGGACATAAAACCACCTATTGTCATGAGAAACAAGCTTCAACAAAAGAAACAAATTCCACTCCAACTGTTCAACCAAATAAATCTCAACTTCAACCGTCAGAAACACTAGAAGAGGGATGACAAATAGTCTCTTCCCCATGAAGCAAGAGATTTCAACCAACAAAATCAAAAGTTGTCCATTCAGGGAATCCAGAATCAGGTATTAATGCTAAGTTATTCAATGTCACAACAAGTAAGTATATTATTCCTCAAAAACTTAAAATTTCAAAAGTTATTAAAACCGTTTTTGAAATGTTCAACAACTGAAATCTCATCACTCTTCTTCTCCAGTCTCCCACAAAAAATAACCCCATAGATGTTTCAAATTGTCCTAAAATTTCAGGACCTCGACAAGTGGTTTTAGTAAATACCATCTCACAACAAACCCAAAACAACGTTAGTAAAGGTTACTTGAACCGGGCACAAAAAATAAATCTTGACAAAAATCATCAAAATCCACTAGAGGACAATTTTACTAATAAGGAAGACTGTGACGACCTGACCCGTCATTTCATGGGTTACCGTACCGTTTTCCTCATTTTATCCTTCTTCATATTTCATTATTAGTATTTGGTGTGTTATAGTTGATTTGGATTGGTTTTGGTAGAAAATGAGACATTTAGTCTTTTTTAAGAAGGCTTAAGTTGGAAAAGTCAACCAGATATTAACTTAAGAGTTAGAGGGCTCGGATGTAATTTCCGGTGATACGGTTAGCTTCTGGAGATGATTTTTGACTTAGGAGCGTGATCGAAATTGATTTTGGAGATCCGGTGTAGAATAAGGCTTGAATTGGCGAAGTTAGTATTTTGGTGAATTCCAGTTGATGGGTGAGATTATGATCCGAGGATCGGAATGGAATTCCAAGAGTTGTTGTAGCTTCGTTGAGTGATTTTGGATGTGTGTGCAAATTTTCAGATTATTCGAAGGTGATTTGGTTGGGTTTTTTATCGAATGCGTGTTTTGGAAGTTTTTGAAGAACTTATGCTTGAATTTGATGTAATTTGATAATTTTGGTGTTAGTTGAGGTATTTGATGATTGGAGAAAGTTTGAATAATATTTTAAGATGTGTTGGTACTTTTGGTTGAGGTCCCAGAGGCATTTTCGGATGGCTATCGGGATGAATTTTGGAGTTGTGAGAGTTCTGGTCTAGCTTGTATCTGGTATTTTCGCATTTGCGGAAAAGGGGCCGTAGAAGTGGTTCCGTAGATACAGTAAAGGGAGTCGCATGAGCGGAATTTGTCTACTCGGAGGAAGTCCAAAAAGTGGAGTTGTTTCTGTAGGAGCGGTCTTCGCAAAAGCGGGATTGGGCCGTAGGAGCGGTCCTGGGCAATAAGTGAAGTTTCGCAGAAGCAAAACAATTTCCGCAAAAGAAGGAACCGCAGAAGCGGTTTAGTTATCGCAGAAGCGGAAATAGGCCTGGGCAGAAGGGTATTTAAAATAATATTTCATTCGCGAGCTAAGGGTATCTTTCCTCCATTATCAAGAAAACATCAAGAAGGCACATAAAGGCTCATTTATATACATGGAAAATCCTACCTAGGCTCATCAAGTTCATATGTTCACTTTTTATTTTTCTCAAGTCTCTAGCAAATCATAAATGATTATATCGGTAATTATAATAAGAGATATTCCCCAATTAGGCATGATATGGGTCCTAAACTACCCAAGCAATTAACATTATAGTAGCTACGCACGGACTCTCGTCACCTAGTATGTACGTAGCCCCCGCATTTAGCAACAATTACTCATTTATAATTCCTATGGGGGCAATTCCCTCTCACAAGATTAGAAAGGAGACTCACCTTGCTCCAAAGCGCACTTTAAATGTCAAGAACCAGCCCAAACCCTCAATTCGTAGCCGAACAAGCACAAACTAATTAAAATAAAGTTAGAACTAGTCAACAAAGGTTTACAAGTTTGAATTCTAACTATTTAAGTGATTTCCCAACCTTTCCCACAAGTTTCCTAAATTCCAACCCCAGGCCCACGTGCCCGGATTCCGAAATTTTTCGGAGGAAGTTGTTCTCTATCATCTAAGTATCACTAATATATGATTTCTAGTTAATTACATAACAAATTATATGATTAAATCTTAGTTTTATCAAAACTCTAGGTCTAGCTCTAACCCTTAATTTTTACTTAGTTTTTTGTGTTAAATCTACCTAATATTTATGTATTTGAACTAAAGATGAGGGGGAATTACTTACCTTGCAATGTTATATTGAAATTCCCTCTTTGGAAGCACCAAAATCGCCTAAGTATGGAGTGAAAATGATAAAAATAGCTTTGGGTTCGAATTAAATGAACCCCTCTACCCCAGCTATTTTCGCTTATGTGGTGGGCTTTTCGCTTCTGCGGAGTCCGCTTCTACAGATATTGGGTCTCTTCTGCGGTTCTGGCCTAAGAGGGCTGGACCGCTTCTGCGGTCGAAGTGCCACACATGCGGAACTGTGCGGTTCCATGACCGCTTCTGCAGTCTTTGCCCAGGACTGCCTTGGCCGCTTCTGCGGAGTCCTAACCGCATCTGCATTCCCGCTTCTACGGTCCATGAACCGCAGATGCAGTTATGACAGAAGCAGCAAACTTCAGTTCTTTTCCAAGTTCTTACTTCACTCGAGCCTTGCTCGTTTGACGCTCGGGGCTCCCGTGCCCCGCCCGAACATACCGACAAATCTAAAATCATGAGGCGGATCTACTAGAACCCTCAAATCACTCAAAACAATGTTAAATCTAGGAATCATGTCCTAGAACCAAATGAATCAAATTATTGAATTTCAAGTTCTTAATTTCCTTCTAACGGGTCAAAACACCCTTAAACTATTCAGATTGACACCAAATTTTACGGGTAAGTCTTAATTGATATTTCGGACTTGTACCAAGTTTCAAAACTAAAATCTGAGTCCGATACCTAGGAAATCAATAATTACTTAGTTTATTAAATTCTTTAAAACTTCAAGTTAACAATATCATAAAAAAATTCATTGCTCGGGCTAGAGACCCCAGAATTCGATTTTGGGCATACGCCCAAGTCCTATATTTTCTCTCGAACCCTCCGGAATTGTCAAATTATAAATCAGGGTCTGTTTCCCAAGAAAGTTGACCAAATTCAAACTTGGCCTTTTTAGAAGAACTTAAAGAAGCAAATGGACACGTTCTTACCCAAAACTCTTCCAACTTTCGAACCACTCGTCCCCGCAAGTCATAAATTAGTTAAAGCAAGTACAAAAAATTTTATTTAACGGAACGAGATTCTAAAATACAAAGCGACCAGTTTGGTCGTTACAATTGGTCTATGCAACACAATTTATAAAATTATTTCAAAAACTATAGCCAATAGACTAAAATCGTTTTAGAGAATATAATTATCTCTTACCAAGCCGGTTGATATATGTACATGGTCTCCT